>CM053503.1:96651661-96683225 GCA_028627145.1 Eidolon dupreanum | reverse complement strand
GTCCTTGACAGGCACAGACAGGTGTCGATGATAGACTTGGCACATGAGCAAGAAAGGGAGACAGAAAGCAAAGCTGTGGAGGAGTGAGGTCCAAGTCAGCTCCCATCTCAACCCAGAACCAATGAGAAACAGAGATGGTTTCACAGAAGACAGAGGTTTTAATGGGTGATATAAACTAGACTAATCCAACAGACTCCTGTGGTATAATCCTACGCCATGGAAAGCATTCCATGGACTCAGCAGTACCATGGGTCATACCATTCTTCCCACAGGAGTGTTGGCTCCTTCCCCTGATATTGGCATTATAATACATTTTTACACATTTCATCAGAAAGGACTAAATGAATTCCATTCATAAAGGGCAAAAGTACCCAATTTACCCCTGGAAATAAGACAAGTAATGATAAAACCCAGCCTGATGTGTCTGAAAACACAGAGTCAAACTATGAAAATGGGATTTTACTCCACGACTACCAGAGGTTTCTTACAAGCATTTGCTTTGCAGAAACCTTGGCTTTCATTCCTCTCTTGATTTTTTAAGCTGGTTTTTGAACACCATTCAATAGATAGTTGGCCCTTTTGATGTTTGGCACTGACATAAAAAGGATAAGTTATTTAATTTTCTGCAAAGGCAACCAAACCTGTTCTGTATGTAAAGAAGCAAGCCGTTCAGGCATATGTGACTGTGCACAAGTGAAAGCTTTTCTTCTTTGAAGGTTCAAAGTTAACATGTCTACTGAATTCCAAGGAATTGTGCATCAGACCCTGAAAAGTAGAAACTAAGTTAGGCAACTTGAAATGCAGGGTTAAAGCAATTATCAGAAAATTAAGGGTAAGTGAAGGATTGCTGATGATGGAAAAATGATTCATTTCTTTTTTATCTCCAATTATCTAAAATCCAAAAGAAACTTGAATTGGCTATGTCCATAAAAGCAAGACAAATCAGAAATCTGGCTTGATTATGCAGCTAGGTTAGAATACAGACTAGTGGGAAAGGTTCATTAAGCCTGAATGGTGCAGATTGGTCACTTACATGAAATCGAGTTGATATGTTGTGACAGAAGTTTTTAAATTGTATATAAACAGTGCCTGAAGGGAAGAGAACAGCATTCAACAAATTGTTGAATGCCTATATGAGCTAGGCTGTGTGCTAAGTGCCAAGAATACAAAAACAAAAGAAGACAAACATTACCAAACCTATTCCATGAACTAAATCTAAACAGTATAAACTGGAAATAAATGTCTCTAAAGTTTATGAGTTTGAAGGATGGTTAAGCACTTTGAGTTTCATGAATTTTCCAAAGCCTCCAGCCCACTTGAATCCAATTCAATCACCTTAACAGGGAACTGAAGATTTTCTACAATTTGGCTTCAAATACCTTTATGTTCTTATCCTCTACCAAACCTCCCCAGCCCCACACCTTACAACTCAACTCTTTTCAAATGTACTGTAACTCTGTGGTTTCAGTCAAGCCATTCTTTCAGCCTCTAATATCCTCCCCTCTTGAATTCCTCATATCTCCCATTCTCCCTGCCATCAATCCCTCTGTCTACCATATCTGACTGTTAAAGCCCACTTTTTAATCTAATTAAATGCTAAAAGCTCCATGAAAAACATCACTGATCCCTCTTTGTCATAATTGCCATGCCTTCTTTTAGGGTTCTATTACATTTTTTTTATGTCTCTTGTTTAATGGACACTGTTTACCCCTGGCATTATAGTCATAAACATATCTATATCCCCCACTAGACTGTTATTTTTCTGAAGAGAGCTGTGGCTTTATTCATTTCCATAGTCTTGCTAGATTTACACAGAGTAGATATTCAATGTATGTTCATTAATGTATTAAACTTAGTTGAAGAAGGACAAACAAAATGTGTTCTCCTTAAATAAGCATAGCCAATGAGTAAAGTATAGATAGACTATGAAAATTCATTTATGCTTTCTTTTTTAGTGTCTTTTGCTGTTTTCTATATCAGTGTCTTGCTTTGTCCATAAATTTCCCCTCCAGTCTTCTGTAATTCTTGATATTTCTCATTTTAAAAACTTATTTTGGTTCAAAACCACTTTTCCTTTGTGTCTCTGTCTATATCAGGGCCACTTCAGGAAAGCATGGACCGGTATATACTGACCAAACTTCCTTATCATCAGAACACGCCCCTGCCCAGACATGTCAAGGAAATCATATTTTGAAGGAATTTTCACAACACCATCAATTGGAGGGAGTTTCTTTATTTCAGAGCTTGTCAGTCAGCTACAGGAGGAAAGGCATGTGGACAGACAAACCTCACATAAAGAGTTTCCCATTTATAACCAAAACTAATTAGATCCCTGGGCTAGTTTTAGCTAACTCTTCCAAAGACTAAAAGAGGAAAACAAGGTCTATAGAAAGAATTGTTTTATGTTAAGAACTACAGAATTTCAGGATAGAAGGAAGAGCAAGGGAAAAGGGTGACTGCAAAGGTGTTCCTTACATGAATCAAGTTGCTTCTGGCTTCATGGACTTTGAAAAGGGTGGTCAGCATTATTAATGACAGCTCAGAGACATGGTCAGTCATTCAATCAGCTGTTCAATAAATATTTCTTGAGCATCTATTATGTGGCAGGACTGTTCATGGGACTGAACAGGGCAGACATGGTCCCTGACCTCAAGGAGCTTTCAATCTAGTGAAGAGGCCAAAACTTAAATAAACAACTACACAATTAATCATAGAAAGTGTTACTACAGAAAAATATATGGTGCTATGAGAATGTATAAGGGGGTGCATAAGCCAGTCTGGGGTGTCAAGGAAGGCTGCCCCGTGGGAATGACATTTAAGGGTCCAGAAGGACAAGTGAATATTTGTCATATAAAGAAGTGAAGAGAATTGGTTTCAAGCAGAAAGAACATGAACACAGACACAATCAGACCTGGAAGTCAAAATAGAAAGGTAGGCTGGAAGAACAAGAAAAATGGAGTGTAGATTTATATGTAGGTGCAGACCCATCTCTGAAGGCCAGCATTGGCCAGGCCTCCCTATGATATGTTCTTTTACCACTCCATCTCTATCCTCCAGAGTTCATAATTGGGTGTGTGCACGAGAAAGAGAGATTAATATCAGTCTCCATTATCAAACTGTAAGATTCATGAAGGTGAGAACCATTTTACGTTTTATTCACTATTGTAAGCCCAGAGCCTACCACAGAACCTAGAATTTCATATGCACTCAATAAAGATCTCAGGAATGAATGAATGACCAAATGAATAAATGATTAGTATAGTAGTAAAATACCTCAAGGTGTTGGGTTCCAATTCTGATTTCAGAATTAACTTTCTACTGAAATTAGATATTTCATTTAATTCCTTTGGGACCCATTTTTCTCTATGATAAAAATTAAAATTTTGAAAGAGATTATCTCTAAACTCTTTTCCAATTCAAAATTTGAAGGTTTTTTGTTGTTGTTATTTCTTTTCTTGTTTTCACATTTTCCACTAAATATGTTTTTCCCAGTGCTTATTATTGTTTTCTCATAGGCAAAGCCCAGCATTCCAGGTGTTGCCATATAAATTTAGAATTTGTAAGTCTATCAGACCCTGGTCAATGAAGAGCTGGCCTTTCCTTTACCCAAAATTATATGCATTATCAAAAGACTAACATCAAAGCTGATTACTTTAACAGGAGGTTCCTAGCCAAGAAACCCTTTGATTTGCTTTCACTACTTACACACTAAGATAAAGCTAGTTAAAAAAAAAAATTCAAATGCTCTTCTCATTTATATTTTTGGCTCTTCCAGTAAAGTAGATTATCTAAAATTAATTAACCAACAAAGGGGCACAATTTTACATCCTGCACTGAAACGCATACACACACACATACAAAGGATGGATTTCCAGCTAGGTACATTTTTTCCTAAAAATTTATTAGAATTAACATGATTCATTCTACTTCAGTGGTTTAATATGTGGGCTTTATAATGCTGGTCTTAAAAATGAATGTGTGGAAGTTAACATGCTTATTTTTGTAACTGAAAACTAATTAATTAATTAATGACCTAAAGTATTCCTAGTGGCAAGGGTTTATTTTATTAATTTATTTTTTTAATTTATTATGGTGACATTGATTAACGAAATCCAATAAGTTTCAAGTGTACAATTCAACAATAAGTCATGTATGTACGTTGCACTGTGTGTTCACCGCCCACATTTAGATTTCTTCCTGTCACCCCATATTTGACCCCTTTTACCCCATCTACATCCCCTCACCCTCTGGTAACCACTAGTTTATTGTCCATGTCCATGAGTTTCTGTTTGTTTGCCATGTTTGTTTGTTGCTTTTAGATTTATATCCCACATATAAGTGATATTATGTGGGTTTCAACTTTTTCTGTCTGGCTTTTTTCACTTAACATGATTATCTCAAGGTCCATCCATGTTGTCACAAATGGCAGTATTTTATCTCTTCTTATGGCTGAGTAATATTCCATTGTAGTATGTACCACAGCTTTTTTAGCCAGTCATCTATTGTAGGACACTTCGGTTGCTTCCATGTCCTGGCCCCCGTGAAAAACGCTGCTATGAACATCAGTGTGTATATATCTTTTCAGATAAATGTTTTCAAGTCTTTGAGATAAATACCCAGTAGAGGGATTGCTGGATCATATGGCAGATCAATTCCTAGTTTTTTGAGGAATCTCCATACTGTTTTCCATAGTAGTTTGTACCAATTTGCAGTCCCACCAGCAGTGTATGAGGGTTCCTATTTCTCCACATCCTCTCCAACATTTGTTATTACTTGTCCTGTTGATAATAGCCACTCTAACAGGTATGAGATGGTATCACATTATGGTTTTCATTTGCATTTCCCTAATAGCTGGTGAAGTTGAGCATCCTTTTATATGTTTGTTGGCCATTTGTATGACTTCATGAGAGAAGTGCTGTTCAGGTCCTCTCTCCATTTTTTAATTGAATTGTTTGATTTTTTTGTTGTTGTTATTGAGTTGTATAAGTTCTTTGTATATTTTGGATGCTAGGCCATTATTGGAGGCATTGCTTGCAAATATATTTTCCCATTTGAATGATTGTCTCTTTGCACTGTTGATGATTTCTTTTGCTGTGCAGAAGCTTTATATTTTTACTCTATCGATAATAACAGAAGGAGAAAATACATTAAGTGCCTAGTTTGTACTAATCTAGGTCATAATAATATCAAAAATGTAAATTTATAATATTTTAAACACCCAAGCGACTCTATCATTCTTTGGGTACATAAAGCTTCTTTCAGCAGGTAACAGCATTATATTAAAAATTGGTTTAGAGTCCTCTGAAACATTGCTCCTATTTCTTTGAGTGTTTCCACCTATGAAACACAAGACATAAATCTACAGCAGTTTGCAAGAAAGACAACTAACATAATAACTGTGTGTCTGTAAGGGACAGCCATATGCAGGACAGCATGTAAGAAAAACAGAGAGGAGTATACTAGATCTGATGCTCAAGCCTGCCTCAAATTATTCTGCCTCAAGCACCTATCCCTTATATATGTAAAGCCCACCTTACTTAAATCAGAATGATCATATGATGAATGCAGAGGGTAATGGCTCTTCTGGCTATTTGCAAAAATCAAAGATAAGCCTCGGGTGCATATTCTAATAGTACAATATAAAATACAGTGAAGGAGAGTGCTCAGGTGGGACTTTTTTAAATTTTGTAAAAAGTGGTACTAAGCTAAAGCTTAATAACAATGTGCCAAAAAGGATGATGTCTTAGTAAAAAAAGTGGCATCCATGGTAGTAGAATTCATCTGTTTAGACCAAAGGCAGATTCATGAAAATTTGAGCAATTTTCTTCTTGCCAAAAAAACTTGCTTTGCTGTCCAAATGTTTTTTTATAGGAAAAAACTTTTGTTATCCAGATAGTTTATATAGATAGATAGATAGATAGATAGATAGATAGATAGATAGATAGATAATTTCATATATTACATTTTTCTCTTTTGATTCACCATTATGAATATCTTTCTAAAACTTTTATTGAGATATAATTCATATACCACACAATTCACCAATTTAAAGTACACAATTCAATGTCTTTTAGAATATTCAGTCATGTATCAATCACCACAATCAATTTTAGAATATATTTATTATCCCAAAAAGAAACCCCCATCCCTTAGCCATCACACCACCACCTTCCTATCCCCTCAAGCTCTAGGCAAACATCAACCAACTTTCTGTCTCTATAGATTTGCCTCTTCTGGACATCTGATATAAATCTGTGGTGTTTTGTGACTGGTTTCTTTCACTTAGTATATGTTTTTAAGGATCATCTCCATTGCAGCAGGTATCAGTACTTTGTTTCTTTTTATCAAAGAATAATATTCCATTACATGGATATACCACATTTTATTTATCTGTGCATCAGTTGATGGGCATTTGGGTTGTTTTCACTTTGAGGATATTATGAATAATGCCACTATGAACATTCACATATAAATTTTTGTAAAAACATATGTTTCATTTCTCTTGCATCTGTCAATAGCTGGAAGTGAAATTGCTATATCATATGGTAACTCTGTGTTTAACCATTTGAGAAACTGCCAAGTCTGGCAGTTACACCAAAGCAGCTGCATCATTTTATATTCCTATCAGAAGTGTATGAAGGTTCCAATTTCTCTACATCTTTGTCAATACTTGTTATTATCTTTTGGATTACCATCATCCTAGTGGGTATAAAGTGGTATCTCATGGTTGTTTTCGTTTGCATTTCTCTAATGACTAATAATATTAAAGATCTTTTTATGTGCTTATTGGTCATTTGTATATCTTCTTTGGATAAATATTCAGGTCATTTGTCCATTTTTAATTGGGTTGTCTTTTTATTATTGAGTTGTAACAGATATATGTTTTTTAAATAATTTTTTTCTATTATAGTTGGCATACAATATTAGTTTCAGGTGTACCACATAGTGATTAGACATCTATATAACTTAAAGTGATCACCTGATAAGTCCAGTACCCATCAGACACCATACATAGTTATTACAATATTATTGACTACATTCCTTATGCTATACTTTACATTCCCACAACTATTTTGTAACTATCAATTTGTACTTCTTAATCCCTTCCTCTTTTTCACCCACCTCCTCTACCCCCCTCTCATCTGGTAACCCTCAAAATGTTATCTGTGTCTATGAGTTTGTTTTTGTTTTATTTATTTTGATCTTTAGATTCCATATGTAAGTGAAATTATATGGTATTCGTCTTTCTCTGTCTGACTTTCCCCACTCAGTTCAATACCCTCTAGGTCCATCCATATTGTCGCAGATGGCAGGATTTCATTCATTCTTTTTTTTATTTTTTATGGCTGAGTAATATTCCATTTTATATATGTACTACCTCTTCTTTATCCATTCATCCATCCACTGATGGACACCCAGTTTACCTCCATAACATATTTATTTTTAAAAGGAAACGCAATGCGTAAAAAACACAAACTAACAATTTAATAAACATAAACTGGTTACCTGCTATATGTAATTTAGGGCAGTACCCAAAAGCAAAGAAAAGATGCATCAAGAAGCTCACTAAAGAGGAATCTGGGGAAAATCCAGTAGTAGAGGAAAATTATATCAGGTTAGAAATTAGAAAGAACTTCATGGAAAAATTGGTATTTGTAATAGGTCTTCTAAAGCGGGCATTATTTTGAAAGACAGAGATGGGAGAGGGCCTTTCAGACAGAGAGAACAGCATGAGAGGTGACACAATGGCACTGGTATTAAAGGCATGATAGGAGAACAGTAAGTATTTGTTTAGCTAGAGAATGAGATGGGTAAAAGGCTAGATAATGAGGCTGGAAAAGGTTAGATAGAAACATGTTTTTGAGGCTTAACTACCAAGTCGAAGGGTCTGTGCTCAAATCCCTAAATCAGTGGGTTCTCAGCTGGGAGCAATTTGGCCCCCCTGAGATACCTGGCAATGTCTGGAGATATTTTTGGTTGTCATAACTACTGGCATTATTATTAGTGGGTAGAGGCCAGCAGTGATGGAAAATATCATCCAACACACTCCAACTCCACCTACAACAAAAAATTATTGGCCCCAAACATCAATAGTACCAAGGTGAGCCCCATGATTACCCCCAATTTACCTTTTTGAGAGAGTTTTCATGCTGCAGCACACAGAGAATGACCTGTGGAAGAACCCAGTGACTCTTCCACTTCCACCTTCACTGAGTTAAGGAGATGGAGCTAAAACTCTAGGAGGTCAAGATAGCTAGATTTTATAATACAGAATACAGAAGAGAACTGCACAGAGAGAATATTCTGGAGATGTGCAGAGGGGTCCCCCTTTGAAAATTCAGCTAAGTACTGATAAGCACATACATATGAGGAAGCGACCCAAGTTTAAGCCAGGAGAAACAGCCGTCTGAAAGAGTTAGAGGAAACAATGCCTTGTGGTCATACAGGGTAAAGAATAGTGCCTATTACCACCAGCCAGCCTGGAAAACCTCATGATTCATACCTTTCCCACCCAACAAGGTAAAATTCACAGTCAAAAATTACCACAAAATAAGAAGCAGGAAAATATAAATCATGCTAAAGGGAAAAAAATCTATCAATTGAAATACAGATATTAGAATTAGCAGACAATGACATTGAAACAAATATTATAACTGTATTCCATATTGCAGAAAGTTAAGTAGTCATGGAAGCTATGCACAAAAATAAATAAACAAAACTTCTAGAGATGAAAAATACAATGCTTGAAATAAAAGTGTTTGAAATGAAAAATATACTGGAAGGGAAATAGAGCTGAGGAGGCATGGCACAAGAAAAGATTAGTCAACTTGAAGACATAGCAATAGAAACTAAATCGAAAATGAAATACAAAGAGAAAATTTAAAAAATAAAAACAATAAAAAAGGAAAAGAAAGAGAACCAATGAGCTGAGAGACAACTTCATGTAATTGGAGTCCCTGTAATGGTTTAGAGGTATCAAAAAAATATATTTGAAGAACTTACAGATACAATTTTTCCAAATTTGATTGTAAACTACAAAACCACAGATTGAAGATTCTCAACAAAGCCCAAACACAAGAAACAAAAGAACTCTACCAAGATACATGATCATCAAATATCTCAAAACTAATGATAGACAGATCATTTAAAAATAAGAGAAAAAAGACAGTACATACAGAAAAACAAAAATAAGGATTGCAGCAAATTTTTCATTAGAAGCAAGCATGTGAGAAGACAGTAGAACAACATCTTTAATTAACTGAAAGGAAAATTTCAACCTAGCATTATATACCCAGGGAAAATATCTTTCTAAACAAAGGCAAAATAAAAATGTTTTCAAACATAAAAAGGCTGAAAGAATTCTTTTCTAATTACACATGAAGTGGTACAGTGTTACTCAAGAGTAAACGGATTAATTTTAAAAGTATATCGCAAACTCTAAGGTGATCACTAAAAATATTCTTTAAAGAAGTATAATTAATATGGTTAGAGAGGAGAAGAAATGGAATCATAGTAAGTGCCCAATTAAAATTAGAGAAGGTAGAAAAATAGAAAGATAAATGTAATAGAAAAAAGATATACCATACTAATGCTAATCAAAAGAAAGTTGGAGTAACTAGATTAATTTCAGACAAAGCAAACTCCAGAACAAGGAAAATTTTTCAGGAATAAAGAAGGGCATGACATAATGATAAGTGGTTAATTCTCCAAGGAGATGTAACAATCCTTGGCACAGGTATAACAACAGAGCATCATAATACATGAGGTAAAAACTGATCGAACTGCGAGAAGAAATAGGCAAATATTATAGCTGGAGACTTCAACACCAATCTTTCAGTAATTGATAGATCTAACAGGCAGAAAATCAGTAAGAATATAGTTGCACTAAATAAACAGTCTCCAACCTTTTTGGTACCAGGGACCGGTGCCCCTATGAGAATCAAATGCCTAATAATCTGAGGTGGAGCTGAGGGTGGTGATGCTAGCGCTGGGAAGTGGCTGCGAATACAGATGAAGCTTCACTCTCTTGCCTGTCACTCACCTCCTGTTGTGTGGCCCAGTTCCTAACAGGCCATGGACGGGTACCGGCCTGTGACCCAGGGGTTGGGGACCCCTGCACTAAACAGTACCATCAATCAACTGAATCCAATTAAGATTTATCAGATATTTCATTTAACAATAGTAAAATGCACATTCTTCTCAAACTCACATGGAATATTTACCACGATAGACCATATTTTGGGCCATAAAACATATCTTAGCAAATTTAAAGGAATAGAACTCATATAAAGTATGTTCTCAGACCACAGCGGAATTAAACTAGAAGTCAATAACAGAAAGAAAACTAGAAAATCCTGATATTTGGACATTAAAGAAAACACTTCTGAAAAGACTAATCAAGTCTATGGCCATGCCACTCTGAATGTGCCCGATCTTGTCTGATCTCGGAAGCCAAGCAGAGTCAGGCCTGGTTAGTACTTTGGATGGGAGACCACCTAGGAATACCAGGTGCTGTAGGCAGTAAAAACAAAACAAAACAAAACAAAACAAAACAAAACAAAACAAAACAAAACAAAACTAAATTAAATTAAATTAAATTAAATTAAAATATAAAATAAAATAAAATAAAATAAAATAAAATAAAATAAAATGACTAATTATACCTATACCAAGTGTTTGTGATGTGTAGAACTGGAACTCTTGTATACCACTGGTGGGAATATAAAATAGTACAATCACCTCAGAAAATAATTTCAGTTTCTTAAAATGTTAGACATAGACCTAACCCATGATCTAGCCATTCCACTCCCAAATATTTACCCAAGGGAAATGAAAGCATATATCTGTGTAATGACTCATACATTAATATTCATAGCAGCTTTATTTATAATTGTCAAAATCTGGAAACAATCCAAATATCCACAACAGGTATATGGGGAAACAATCCAAATATCCACAACAGGTATATGGGGAAACAATTGTGATATATCGATACAATATAATATCGTCAGTAATAAAAAAGAATGAATTATTGATGAATGCTACAGTCTGAGTAAATCTCAAAATAATTCCTGAGTAAAAGCAGCCAGACAAAAATGCAAACTAATCTATAGTGTGACAAAAAGTAAATTAGTAGTTGCCTGGAGATGTTGGCGGGGGAAAGGGGTAGTGATTACACCAGGAAACTTTTGGGAGTAATGAATATGAAATATGTTCATTATCTTGATTGTAGCAGTGGTTACATAGTGTATATACATCAAAACTTATCAAATAGTATACTTAAAAATGTGGATTATTATGTCAATTATAACACAAGAAAGCTGTTTTTTAAGTGTATGTGATGCAAAGATTAGGGGAAATTTTAATTTATATAATGTAAGTATTTCTTGCCCTAAATCAGTTTTAGACATTTTTCTAAGTATTTTTTACTGGTTAGTTCAGTTGGCTATCACAGACCATTGAAATTCTAAAAGCATGAGTGACAGACTAACTTCATGCATCCCATCTCATTTTGTTTTGTTTCGTAAATTGTTCTCTCAACAAATACATGCTTGGTTGTGAAGGCGGCAAAGTGAGAGTATGTAGCAAGAAAGAGCCTCAAAATAAATGATCTTAGGTCAGGAACATTATCTTCTTATACAAAAGATAACACACTATATTTCTACAAGAAGATATTTTGTATCTACACTTTTACTGAGCATCTCCTTGCAAATACCATCTATTAAGGACAAATATCACCTTATTTATGAGTGCTTCATAAAGCTTAAACATACTATTTGATGAAAACAAGAATGTTCCAACCAAGTCTTGATTTGGCTCTAAAAATCTAATTACTTTGCAGCTGCTTAAAATAAGCGGCCTTCTAGGGTTCTAAAGAAAAGCAAATAAGCAAATATTACCCATTGTCTTACATGTTATCTGAATATTATGAAGTTCATTTTGTGTAACTATGTTTTAGATTCTGGGCATATGGACCTTTATTTACTTTCATGGCAGACTTAAGTACCTTTGCAGACTTTTCCTGGAGATCTGCTGATGACCTCTTTAGTTATGGGATTCTCAACCAAAGTGCAGTATACACAGCATTTAACCAGCTTCAGCCTGTCATCTCTAGACATCATTAACTTAACCATATTTTAAGCCTATTCTACTACACTGAGAAGAAAGAGAGAAAAATTAATATATTTATAAATACTTAGTGAGTTAGGTAAAGATATTAAATAAAGCAATACTTCAAAATTTCTATTTTTACAGGTAACTTAAATATCTTTTCTCTAATGAACCAGCTTCTTCGGCTCTCTCTTCCAAGAGCTGGCTTTTCTTTCTTGGCACCACTGAAATGTGTTCATATTGGGGTATAATAGAAGATTTTAGACTCTGTATAGGACAGTAAACACTCTTCACATATTGTCGGAATTCTTATATGGACCTTTGCAGAGTGTACTCATCATTGCTGTTTTTTATTTTCCATGTGTCGATGCTTTTTTTCCCAAGAAAATGTGAGTTAACTGAAGATAGAGAACGTATCTACCACTATGAGTCTTGATATTGAATATATCTAACTCTTAATGTTGTTAGTTTTTAAAAACCTTCTTTGGAGGCTAAATATCAAAAGGGCAGTAGAATTTGAGTACATTATATCATCTTAAATCGACATGTATGAAACACTACCCTTGATGCCTGTGCTAGACCCACAGGAAATATAAGGATATATGGCAGGTCATCATCACAGAAGTTGAATGAGATGAGATTCAAGAGGGCCCCCCCCATGTGAGACTAAGGGGTTTAGACTGGCTATGAAATCATTAAAGGTCTTTAAGCAGGAGGAGGACATGATGAAAGATAGTTTTTAGAAAGCTTGGTCTGATTGAATTACATAGGGTGAACAAATTCAAGGCAAACTAGAGGCAAAAAAGACTAAGTGGAGTAGTTAAGGACTGAAGCTGTTCAGCTGTGGGTAAGACAGAAAGGAGTTAGAAGCAGTTCAGGGAGAAAGACAATGACATAGGGTTGATAGCGGAACCACCTCATCAACTAGATGAGTCCTAAGTATTTTTTCCTATTATTTTTATTCTTTACTTATATATCTTTCTTCTTCCAAAATAGAATTTCTAGGAGTTTATCAAACTTCATATGGTATAACATAAAATTTAAAATAAGTTGGTTATGAAATTGGAACAAATAATTAAGGTTAGAAAATAAGGTAAATCCAAGAGTAAGGTTGTTATATAAAATGTATGCTATGAAGAGAAAACAGTCTGAAGTATGAATGATTGTGTATATAAGATTTAAAAAACAAACCAGTTTCTCAGCATAATTTTCTGGCACCAAGAAAAGAGAGAAATTTCTCTCCGAGGTCTACAGACAGAAAATGTCGTGCTCTTTAGTAACAATAACTGTCCTCAATATTCTTAGAGTAAATACATCCAATAATGTAGGCAATTTGTATAATACCAGGGGAAAAAAAGTCAAAATTAGTGGGAATAATGGAAATGAGAGGCTCCAAAGCAACAAGGTCTGTTTTTGGCTGGTCTGACTTAATTTGGGGATGGCTTTTTTCAATCTCTAGATGTCATGTTCCTTTAAATGTGATCTCTATACTGTCAGTATAAAGTGATCTCTATGCCATCAATAGAAGTTGATTAAAAAATATAGATTCTGGGCCTCCCCCAAGATGTAATGAATCAGAATCTCTGGGGAAGAGGCCTCAGGAATTTAGTTTTTTAAAAATTTTCCCAAGTAAATCTGATGCTGATGTTGAAGAAGCTTTGACTAGAGGCAAGTTGTCTGTGGGTAGACTCGTTATGGGGTGTGAAATAAATTCAGCCAATCATGATGAGCATTTTAAAAACTGAAATACAAACCAGAACAGACTAGAATATACCAGAATGCCCAAGTTATAAGGATATGGAATTAGAGTAAGTATTCTTTAGGGTAAATTTTGGGAATACACACATATTATTACATAAAACACATATAATTTAACTTAATAAATAATTTGTGTGCATATATATAATATAGAGACTGTAATATATATATGACATTATGATATATAAATTAGTATCTTATAGTTACTATGTATTTTTTTTCCCCATGAAACCCACTAGCTAGACAAATTCTTCAGACAACCTGATCTTTGTATTGTTTTCTCCACTCAGTTTTGATTAAGCTCTGAGCAGCAGTGAGTCTGAGCTCATATCTGTGAGAGGAACGCTGTAGCTAGGTAGGTGTCATGTGCCCTCAACTGTCAGCCCAGCTGGGGCTGGAGTGAGTTACACTTGTGAGGTGCTGAGAAGTTAAACAAGAATCAAACTAAATGAAAGACCAGAGACTGCAACAAACTCCCTGAGAGTCCCAAGAGTCCCCTCAGGACATAATCTGGGGTCCACCGAACACAGAGGTGCAATGAGCAGGTGTGAGTTTATCTCTGAAGCTGAACAGTTCCTCTTCTATTTGACCACTTTCTCTCTCTTCCTATATACATCCTCCCTTCCTACCCAGGAAACATCTGATCTCTGTGAATCCATGCCATTCAAGTTAACACATCTATTCCCTGCCTTCTTCACCTAAGAAATCTCCATAGTTCAAGGCCAAGGTGAAGTTCCACCTTCTTGGTGGAAGCTTCCTAAACCAAAGCCAGGCTCTTCTCTGAATTTCTACATTTATTTATTCATTATCATGACTTATCTTTTATAGTTCATGCTTTCATTTAAAACAAATGATTATTAAGCACCTATTATGTGGCAGGTTCTGTGATGGCAGGAAATTTATATGGCTTTGAACTCTCCACAGCCATATAAATGACTTGCATATAGTAAGTACTCAACATACATTGTTGACTAACTGGCTATTAATATGCACTTTTGCTTCCTACTTATGTTTTTTTTTTCTCACTTTCTTTTTTTTTAATTGAGTAATAATAAATGCACAGAAAGAACATGAAAGTTTATAGCAAATTGAGTGGCAAGTAGCTATTCTCATTTTCTCATACCTTTAGAATACAAGGCTGCTCTTGTGTAGATATGACCTTCTTAAATCATATTTAAGCAAATTAAAAACATTTATTAGGAATGTATCTGAATACATTCTAAGCACCATTTATTCTAAAATATCAAGTCAATGGAATGCATAATGAACTCTTTCATTTATTTCAATTTGATCCACCTGAGATACTTATGTGAACACATAATATACTCACATCTCCTCAGGAATCCTAAACCAAAAGCTAAGAATGACTTGCTCCTTTCTTTGTTAAACAAGACGTAGGAGTGAAAACATTGCTTTTATGCATTTTTAAGCAATCAAAATATCCTCATGGAATGAAAAAATTCTAACTGGATTTCTGTGGTTGAATAGCTTGAAACAGCTAGAAAACTAGATCCATTAACCCTTTTACAATAAAACCTTCGAAATACACAATAATATATATTAATTGCAGAAAATTTTGAAAACACATGTAAGCACAAAGAAAAAAAATTAACGAACCACCTGTAACCCTATGGCCTCTGAATAAGCACTTGGAATATACCCTTCTAGGTCTGACTAAAGAAGTCCTGAGTTTATCAATTATTTATGTGAAATCTTTGGATTTATAAGTCCAAAGGATGCGGCTTTGTCATCCAGCTTTAGACACAGTGGTAGACTCTTATAAAAGAAAATAATGTGGAGAAAAGGCAGTCTTTTCAGAGAAAGTTCATTATTCATCTTTCCTAATGTAGCTATTAAAATGTGGGAGGAATACTGTTAATAAAAGGTAACTTTATCACCAGGACAAGATAAGCTTTTATTGCCTTAATAACCAAATTACTCTGTAATATTACTTTTATTCA
The DNA here is from genome assembly GCA_028627145.1 of Eidolon dupreanum. NCBI lineage: Eukaryota > Metazoa > Chordata > Mammalia > Chiroptera > Pteropodidae > Eidolon > Eidolon dupreanum. The sequence goes on along the minus strand of CM053503.1, from coordinate 96,667,395 downwards.
AGAATTTTATATGCTTAATAAGAAGTGCCAGAATGGGATGTGCTCAGCATTTCACACTCATTTGTTGCAATACCTCAGAGCATTAGAAAATGTTCAATTGAAATGCAATTTCCAGCTATGTTACAGCTCTACAAAGAAGTTAGAGAAACCCAAACCCTAGATTTTGTCCCAGAGATTTTGAAGTTTAATGCTGTTATGACTATCTCACATGCCAAGGTAAACCCAACAGTGTTAAGTTACACTCATGAGAATAGAGTGAAACTTCAATCACCAAATTACAACTAACATAAAACGAAAAAACCCCACAGACTTAAATTGTGGCTTTAACAGAGATATAACTAATGTCAGTATCGAGAAAATAAAAGCAACTAGATCTCTGCATATTAATGTCAATATGTCAATGCACATCTGATTATGGTGACAATATAAAAATGGAAGGTCGGGCTATCTAAGCATAGCATTAAAGTCTAGAAAAAATAAAATATGACCAAAGATATTGCCACTACCAATCTTAACTGCATTCAGTTAAGTTTAATTACAAATGAAGCCATGATTCATTTCCAGACTCTCCAAGACATCTTGGCTAGTATTCTAGAATTTTCTTCCTAATAGTTCAAGGATTGAGATAGTTTAAGATTCTAAGCCTATAATAGCATATTTGTAGATAATCATATGCTATGAGATGTGTAATATGATTCCCTGATCCTTTGATAACACTGAGACCTGTTGAATGAGAGCTTGAGTGAAAGCAGTAATTCGAAATTTCCTTCCTTTGTGATTTTTTGGTCTAAATCTCACCATTACTTTTTCATTGTTTGGGCCTTATTGTATTAAAAGGCAGGGCAAGCCTGATAAGAGCAAAGAAAAGGCTTAACACAGTATGGAGAAGGCAGCATGGATTTCCTCCAGAATCAGCACAGGGACACACCCGAGGGGCCTGGAACCATGGGAATTTCCTACTGAAGGACGTACCAGTCTATAGCTTATTTTTTACCATAAGATTAATGGGACATGGGGTATGGAACATTCTCTGACTCTGAGTAAATCAAATACCACAAGTTAGATGTTCATGTGAATTTCTTTTTTTTTTTTTTTTTTAATGGATACCAGTATATTGTCAAGGAGACCAAAAGAATACAGGAAGGGAGAAAAAATGTTTCTCTTGCAACTTCCATGAACTGTGAAGAATTGAAATTATATGCTTGAGGATGGTAACAGCACCAAGCCTAGGAAGAAAAATTTAAAAAAAAAACTTTAAAGGTACTCCTGAAAACTGATAAATGTCACATATTATGCTTACAGGATATCCTACCCAAAAGGATTTGATTCGTTCATCTGTCCTGCAACTTGCAGCTATGACTGTCACATTCTTGAGGTGAAGCTATCCTCCATGTACACTTAAGCTTGATCTGCCCATGAAAGCTGCCAACCACAAATATGCAGCCGGTAGAGCATCCTGCCCTCCTATCATTACCATAAACACTTTGGATACTACTTGATTTATTAAAGTGATAAGTGTTTGTACTACAGCAGTGGTTCTCAACAGGGGCCGATTTTATCTCCCAGGGGACATTTGGCAATGTCTGGAAACAATTTTTTTTTTTTTTTATGGTCACAACTGGTGGGGGAGGGTAGCAGTGGATGTTGCTACTGGCATCTGGTGGGTAGAAGCCAGAGATGCTGCTAAACATCTTACAAAGCACAGAACAACACTCCCACAGAAAAGAATTAACTTGCCCCAAATGTCAATAGTGCCTAGGTTGAGATACTCTGAATTAGAGTTTTATTATTGTTTTTCACAACTATTCTGTGGATATAAATGGGATAGAAATGTATTTATTTGCTCTTATTTCTCTACCCCTCAAAACCCTCTTCTCTATCTTTGTATAACGGGTCATCATTCCGCTTTCACCTAAATCTATGGCTTCTTACTGAAAGACACCAAGGGTCACTTTTAACACAAAACAAATGTTTCTTTCTTCCAGGAGCCAAATGGTCAGTGCTAACTTTTCAAGTTGTCTTCAACTATTTTGATGAATTGAGATTCTTCTCTAGCTGGTGAAGAAAAACAACATAGATAATGGTCTCTGCAGCTGTTAGAAGGTTTGCATGTTGTGTTTTTTGTTTTGTTTTGTTTTGGTTTGGTTTGGTTTGGTTTGTTTGTTTGTTTGTTTGTTTCATCTAGATTAGCTGCCCTGGCTACATTAATTCATGCACTTGACCAAGCAAAAAGCCTCATTCCTAAAATAGGGTAGTCAAAGAAACCAGATCAACCTGGAAGGAAACATAAAACCGTGGGAAAGAAGATAAGGCTGACCATTCAATCACCTCATATTTAGAGAAGTCTAAGTCTTGTAACACTAAGGCCATCTGCTAAAGTCCAGAAAAAGAAACATTGGAAGAAAACAGAAATATAAATGAGGATGCAATGATAGGCCAAAGTTTAAATAGAGATGAAGGACCAGGAGAGACCACATTTTCCCCATGACAACCTCCTAACCATCCCCCCACAAATAAAGGCATTCATTGCCTGCCTTCTGTTAAAAGCACCAAAGGATTACCCACATCCTCCCTTGGTTACACATCACAGACTCACAGCCCTATTCTAATCAAAAGGAAGATAACTCTGATTCTAGGAATGTTTAAGTCTGGAAAGCAAAGTGGACTAAATGATCTGATAAGCCCTTATCTGCTATTACCTTTTGACAAAAAAAGCATTTTCATTCCATGTGCCTGTGTTACAGAGAATACAATGTGAGAGAAAAAGCCAAGCCTTTACCAAAAAACCAATACTCTTACTGAGAGAATAAACTTGAACTTTTAATTAGGCAGAATAACATAAAAAGATGATCCCTTGCTCAAAATAGGTTTTCCTCTACCTGTCTATCATCCACCTATCTATCTATATATCTATCTATGTATACCTTCAGGCATTGGCCTGAAAATCCACCATTAGACATTTATTTCTCCTTGCTGCTTACACTCCAGCTACAGAAGGAAGTATGATTTTTCACACTTCAGGATTTTGTTTCCTGCCTCCATTCCTTTTATCACACTATTCCTCACCCTTATCCCCATTCCTGTCTTCCCTTTCTTTAAGATTAGACACAGGTGTCATTTTTCGAGAACTTCCCTTCTGACCATAAACTCACCCTTTTTCTGTGCTTCTACAATAACCAGGTCATATCAGCATCATCATACTTAAGACATTTTCACATCTATTCACATTTCCAGTGGGTTTCAAATGTTTAGTAAGCATAATAGTCACTTGAGGAATTTGCTAAAAATATAGACTCTCTTGCCCTGTACAGAGATTTTGATTCAATAAGTGTCGAGTAGGCCCAAGAGATGGCACTTGTGAATAAAACCTTCCCTAGTGATCCTGATGCTGCTGTCCACCAACGACACCAAAGAACTCAGCCTTGTCTGCACCCCAAGCCCACTGGCATTCAAAGCGAGAAGCTTTCTTTACTCACCTTCATATCCCCAGCCCTAATCCAGGACCAATCATGGCACAGGGAAAGTACATGCTTGAAAAAAATTAAATAAAATGTAGAATAAATGAGTCCTGAAACATCTCTGATTGAAAAAACAAACATCAAAGTCATAAAACGGAGTAATTGAGCATATGAGACCAGGAAAAAAATTAGAAGACAAGGGTGATGGGAAACCCCTGAAGTCAAATCTCCAGTTGCTTCACATCTTGCCAAGAGACACTACTATAGGTCTCTTCACTTTCAGCATCAGCTCCCATTACCACCCATCAGGCCTGGTGTTACACCAATCAACTACCCATGGATTTTTATTTCATCTTTATACTATATCCCACACCCTTTTAGTATTACAGTCAGGAAGAAGGTATGCTTTGCTTTAAATTCCTTCCTGTACTTTTTGCATCAATTTTTAATCAGTAATGCCCCACCTGAGATAGAATGTTTCAGAGCACAATTTGAAAGAAGACAAGGAGAGGGTCTTGTAAATCATACTACTTTTAGACAAATATAAAGAACAGTCTGTATTCATACAACTGGCAAAATCAGGAAAGAAATACAGATCCTGGTTTGTAAAGCAGTCTTGTGTGTGCACTATTTGGAATAGATGTTAGCCAGATTAGGAAAGAAAAAAGGAGTGTATGTGCACATATGTATGTGCACACTGAGCTAGGCAAGAATTTTCTAGGTTCCTAATAGAGCAAAATAGGTTTGATTCTTTGTCCTGGTGTATCCCATCCTGGCTCAATGGGAGCTGAAAATATTCTTCTCCCAATCCTCAGGGTCAAAGGGTTCTGTGTTACTGGAATGCTATTTTTTTTTTTTTTTTTGGCTGTTTGATGTTAGTGGCTTCATTATCAATAATTGGTGTAGCAAGTAGTCTCATTTTGGGAGGTCTTAGTACCATATGTCAATAAATACTAAGAAAAACATTCCTTTATGTCTCCTACATACAAGCATGCATGAGCATGCACACACATGCATGCACGTGCACACTTGCATACAGTCACAATTCTGATTTACTCCACCACAAATCCCTTTCCAAACAATCTATCTAAAAAGCTTTCCACTTAAATCTTAGAGTTACCAAAAAGTTACAAAGAAAGTACAGAGTGTTTGCGTATACCCTTCATCAATTTCTCCTAATGTTAACATCTTACATAACCTTGGTCCACTGGTCTAAACCAGCGAATGACAAAGTGCAGCAGCCTGAAGGCCAAATCCAGCCTGCTGCCTGTTTTTGCAGGACCTGCAAGCAAAGGAGGGTTTTCATATTTTTAAATGGTTGAGAAAGTCAAAAGAAAAATCATATTCCATGACGCAAAAAGTATATGAAAATCTAAATTCAATGTCCATAAATAAAATTTTATTGGAACACAGCCACGCCCATTCCTTTATATATTGCCTGTTAACCTTTACCACTATTGCGGCAGAGTTGAATAGCTATAACAAGAAACCATAGAGCCACGAAGCCCAAAGTCTTTACCTTCTGGTCTTCTACAGAAAAAGTTTGCTGACTCCTGGTCTAAACTAAGAAATAAACATTGTTGCATTACTATTAACTAAATTACACATTTTATATCGCTAGTTTTTCCACTAGTAACCCAGGATACCACAGTGAATATAGCAAACAATTTTGTACGTCAGCATGTCTTTTGACTCACCAGGTGCTTGGCCTTACTTTGGAAAATATTCCTGCCTAACAAATGAATTTCAGCTGGCCACTTGAACAAGGTTTGTTTTTGTTTGGGGCTGTTTACATGTTTTACACAATAGCCAATTTAATTCAACATCTGGGCTAGGAACGCTATGAACTTGAAGATGGAGGAAGAGCTATATTTGTTCAAGTAGTCCATATGTAGGACCAAGGCACGTTACCAACTCAGCCCATCATAAACGGGGCTCCCAATGTTCTTCCGCGTCCGGTGTCCCCTGGTTCCACGCAACCCTTGCACCAGCTCCCTGTCCTTTGTTTCTTCTTCCCCCAGCCTGGCCTGTGAACAGCTCGGTTCTCCCTTTCTCCCGGCTGCCGCGCCTTTCAATGGGCTCGGCAAGCACAGGCGGGCGGCGTCCGGTTGCCGGGCAACGGCCTGAAAGGCAGCACAAGTTGCCGCCAAGGCCGAGACACATCCGCACCAGCCCGTCTGCGCTGCGAGCCTGTGGCCTGATTTCTCCTTCTCCATTGTTGTAGCTAACACAAAAGGCTACAACTCCAGTGTGGTCATGAGGCCTGCATTGAATTACGCGCGAGGCCATTCTTTGGGCCAGAGCCTTTGTGCGCTGAGAGGCGTCCCTTCCCGGTGCCAGAACTCCGGGCCTGTCACACGCAAGCTGAAGCGTTTTACAAACGTGGGCGAGTCGTCTCTCTCCCTCCCTCCGCTGTATCCTCCCACCTACCGCCTTTGTTCCTTTCAGCTGGCGGCCAGGCCCTCGTTTGCCTTTTGGCTGGTATGAGATCACTCTGGCGGCGGTCTTGGGCATTCCTCCCCAACTTGCTTCCTTCTCTCTCAAGTTAAGCGCCGCATAAAAAATCCCAGGCCTATTTGGTCATCTTTTCTTATCTCTTCCTCAGCCATCCCCTGCTCCCTCATCCCTCTCTCTCAAATTCCTAAGACTTACGGTTGCCATGAAACTCTAACAACTTAAGAGATGAAGGGAGCCTTTCTAGCGTGTCTACCAAACTCCCCAAGCTTCAGAGGCTGAAGTCAGCGCAGGATCCTTGGGATTTCCCAACGCTCCCCTGTCCTCCAGTCTGAAGAGACTTACGTTTAATTCACCACCCTCTGTTCCCTGACCCAGTGTTCAACACCGTGTTCCGATTCAGGGAAGTTCGGTGGTGAATTGGGAAGAGGAATTTTAAGTCGTGCTTAGCAGCAATGGCACGTAAAAGCTAAAAGGGCTCTTCCTCCAAAGGAAAAACATCCAAACAGATGAGTCTATTTTTCTTCAACGGCATTAGCCAGACAAAAAGAGTTCTAATATCAGCTATTTGATACCAATTCGTACTTGCGGAGTGAGAAGTGCATAAAGGTAACACTACACTACCAGGCTTTTTAAAAATACTATTATCAATGTGAAATGCCTGTTGTTCAGCTAGGGTTCCCAAATGTGGGCTCCACCCACATCGCCATCCACAGGCCAAGGGTGGAGGTGCAGGCACTGGCCCCAGATTTCAGCACGCTGGCTAGTGTGGGAATCCAGGCATACCTTGCATCTGTAGCCTCCTGCCATTTCTTCGTGCTCCTCTCATTATTCACGCTCCCTTCCTCAAAACATTCTGTTGAAACCCTGTGTCGATGAAATAGGAAGGCCATGAGAGGATTCAAACTATACAGTTATAACTTATTTTTAATACAGAATTCATATTATGGGGGTGAAAGGGAGAGAGAGAAACGCCTTGTATGCCATGAATCTATTTTAACTTTTTCAGTTGGACAATGTCAAACTCCATAAATCAATCAAGCAGGGGGTGAGGTGACATGCAAATATTTGTCAACTTATGTGGCACAAGCACTGACCCATCAGCGCTGATGCCCTGGCAATGAGCATGAACCCTGTTTGGTAGCCTGCATGGGTGTTAACCAGCTGAACACTGCTGCTGACACCCACTGGGATCACAGCTCCAAACTAGGCAACTGAGTGGGGGGGTGGGGGGGGAGATGTAAGGGGAGTTCCAAAAGGCGCAATATTTGTTTTTTCCACAAGGTATTTATTATTTGGTTTTAAAAATGAAACTAGCATAAGTAAAATGATACCAAGTGATAGAAGGCAAACTAATTATTCATAGCTTGAAATTTTTCTCAGTAATAATAGCTAAACTTTCACAACAACCCTATGAAAGTATGGGTACTATTATCCCCATTTTACACATATGGAAACTTAAACAATCATTTGTGACCTCTTCTTCTAGCTTTTGTACATGTAGGAAAGACAGAAAAAGAAAAGAGAGGCACTTATTGTCTACAGTGTTTCAGGCATAGGTCCAGGCAAGATAGGTCACGTGTACAGATGACCACACTTTGGAAACCTGGATTTAGTACCCATGTGCAGGAAAAATAGAAGGGAGAAAATGCTTCAATCCAGGACACTGGGTAGAATTTTGGAAGGCTCTAATTCAAAGATTGTAGGAAGGTAACTAGAGTGATGGTAGTAAATTCACTCCAGTTACCTAGCAAATCCAGGGGAGCAAATACAGAATAAGTATGTTTTGAAGGAAAAGAGAATAAGAATGTCAGAGCTACAGAGGACCTCTGGGAAGAGGAGCCCCAAGCCTCAACCACAGGCTAGAGGTGGCAGTTGTGTAACAGGGCCTTCAAGATAAGCAGATGAAAAAAAGGAAAGAAGTGATGTAAGAGGCACTTGGGAAAGAATCTTAGCCACTGATTTACATGGGGGATATGACATGAAGGAGAAAAAAGTGATGGGGGTTTTAAATTTGCAGAAGTTTGTTGTAATAAATAGCTCTCAAGGAGGCTCCAAGAGTTAACTCAGCAACCCCAAGAGCCTACCTCGCCCCAAAGTAGTTTACTGAGAAAAAATATGATAAATAAATATTAAATTACTTTACATTATGTAAACAGTGTTAGGCACATAGTAGAAGCTAATTAAATATTTATTGATTGACCACTTGAATAAATTGAAGAATCAAGATATGTGCAAATCCTAAACTTTCTTCAAATCAATGAGTTTTTGACAAAGTTTCTGCCCTTGTCACTATCTGAAGGCACTCAGGGCATCAAGATGCATTGGAAAGACCAGGAGACTTGGGCTCTGCCTCTAACTTGAATATAGCACCTTAAAAAGGTCATTTGATTCCTCTGTAGTTGGGTTTCCTTGACTGTTAGATGCCGAGATTGAACTAAATGAAGTACAGAAATCCAAATTTTATAAATGCATATCCTTCTAAAGCATTTGAAGAAAAATAAATAAAGAATTTTGTACTGTGCAAGCCTTAACCATTTTCTCCAAGGGTACTAGAAATGCAACTCACTAAATGGTAAAGGAGATCATCACGGTATTTCTAGGCTTTTTTCCTATAAGAATCCTGGCAATTTTCACAAGTTTGGAGGGACTTTCCCATAAGTTTTGATTCCCATGATTTCACACTCATGGAAATTTCCTCAGAGAAAGAGTTTCTTTGCCAACTTCATGCTCACAACCATCTTAGTATCAATAGGAATTACACAGACATGTCAGCAGGGGAACTGGCCTCTTCTGGGCAGAGGAAAAAGGAGCTGTCTCCTTTTATTACCAAAAATAAATACAGAAAACACAAAAGAATTTTACTACACTTGTCACATATGGTAGAGTAAGTCAAAGATGAAACTAAAATCTCCTCCATAAAATAAAAGGCTTTGTGTGTGTTTCAAAGGTATTTTATGTTGCATAACATGAAATTAGCTCCAGCTCCAGCCCTTTGAGCTTTGCATATATATATAAATAAATTGCTTAAATGAAAGTATTTACCCTCCCAGGAAAATAGAACACCATTAAAAAAAAAAAAAAGGCTGAAAGAAAATATTGTTTAGGGAGAGCTTATCTATAATATCCTAAATAGTAAACAGTTCCAGCAAGTTGTACTAGTAGTCAACTCACTATGCTTCAGCTTTTAGTACTTCTAAAATCTAGACTTACCTTTGATTCATTACTGTTTAGTTCCATGTTCTTCACAGTATGGTCCATGGATCAGTAGCAACAGGGTCACCTGGGAATTTGGTAGAAATGCAGAATCTCAAATTCCACCTAGACCTGCTGCACCAGAACATGCATTTCAACAATATCCTTGGTGATTTTTATGCACATTACCATTGAAGAAGCACTGCTCTAGTCTACAGCATCCCTTCAAAAGAGATGATATTTAAAAATGGTTTACTTATTTTGAAATGGCAGTTTTCTGGGGCGCTGGGAGGAGAATTGTAGAAATTATTGACTACATCTGTCAAAAGTGGGACTGGACCCTCCCTAGTGAAAGAAAATAATAAAATACAGCATTCTATCATTAGTATAAGAAAATGCCGTAGAGACCTACTACCAGTGAGGTTTGGGGGCTCTGCTATCTACATTCTCTTGACATAGCCTTCCTGTGACCAAAGACATACTTTTGAAAGATGACTGAGGTTAAGAGTGCAATCTGGCCACAGAAAGGAGAAAAGCCCACTGACCCTTGCTGACCTCTGACCTTGACCTCATTAGCTAACCAAATGAGCTAACCAGCCATGGACATTAGAGAGCATTATGTGTTGATTAAGTCAAAGCATAAGAAGAACAAGCAAAAGATCACTTATACAGATGTTTTTACCTTGATCACTCATATTTATTAACGTAATATGAGGAGCATATATACAAATTCTCTTCTATCTTTCGTTATCTTTTTCCCATTGTATTGCTGATAGGGACTCGAAGACAACAAAAGTTTCTTTCATAACTCTCTAGTCTTTCCCTTCAAAGTTGCTTAAGACAACTTGTAAGTATAAATTTAGTTTTGTGTTCATTCTTTTATGATAGTTTCTACCATTAAACTACCCAAGGGCAGAGATCTTCTCTCTCTGGTTCCTCCAACACTTCGCAAGATCCCTGGCACCTAGTTTAAATGTTTAAGAAACATTTGTTGAGTGACTAATGAATGAATAGCAAACATGGATAATATCTCTAAAACCAAACCTACTTAAACACCTTGCAACATTCAATAAACTTTGAATATTCTATTATTATAGGGACTGGAGATATAAATTTAATGCCTGATGATCTGAGGTGGAGCTGAGGCAGTGATGCTAGTGCTGGGGAGCAGCTGCAAATACAAATGAAGCTTCACTCACTTGCCTGCCACTCACTTCCTGCTGTGTGGCCCAGGTCCTAACAGGCCATGGACTGGTACTCGTCCATGGCCCAGGAGCTGGGGACTCCCACATTAGCATCTTTCAAGTGGAATCACATCCTTTAATTCCTGATAGATTATGAGTGTAACCTCAGGTTCTGCTTCATGTGTTTCAAGCTGAGATACCATCAGAACTCACATTTCCCTTCCAAGGCTCCACAAATTACTCTGGTGTGCAGATTACTAAAAATATAACTCTCAGTTCCTTGAAGTAGTTTAACAGAATTTGGGATTTAGGGGAAATATGTGTTCTGGCACAATTTTTAAATTACTTGATTAAACCAGTTAAGTTCTAAAAGAGAAGACAACATTAATTCAAGTCTTCTCTGAGGCAGCTACCTATAATTAGCTACTTGGTCACTGAATATGCAGTGGGGACCTTTTTCTAAGGGATAAGTCATAAGAAGTAAAATAAGTCTTCCACTCCATTAAATATCACTTGGTATAGTCTACACACTTTGCCTCTTTCCACCTTCTGCTTCCCTTTTTAGATAACTATACCTCTTGACATATTTGCTTTTGTTTATTTCTTTTATACTTACACTTTGGTGTTTTATTTAAAAGAAAATCTCTTCTTACAGTGATTCCACTTATTCTTTGGGATTTGGCTACACTTCCTTCTTCCCTTCTTTTTTTACCAGCCTCTCTCAAATTCTTTTCTTTCTCTACTTCTCCCTATTTGCATGCTTTCCCCACCTCCATGATTTATCTTGTTTCTCCCCCTCTTATATGCCTGGGTGGAACAAAATCAATAGTATGAGGTGAAGGTATCTTTCTATGTGCCATTTCCTCTATCTATAGTTTTTCCTATCTGTGGATATGTTACCACAGAACTTGGTCATTCCTTGGAAAATTGAGTTGTAATGGCTTGCAACTCAATACTAGCAATCTCCACATTGTTTTTTAAATCTAGCCATATCAATTTATAGTCATATCAAATGGAACTGATGGCCAGTGTGAAGGCCAGATAGTGGTAAGTGCACTCTCCTTACTATTCAGCACCCTTCCCTGTGGTGGCCTAAAAGAAGGAGGCAAATTAAGTTAGGACATGCTGAGTGGGAATGGGGCAGGTTGGGGGGGGGCATGGTGGTAGTAAATGTTCTTATTAGAAACCATTCTGTTTCTTTCATTTGCTCTGTATGGACTGTCAGCAAAATCTGGCAGCTTTGAACTTGACTCAGATAACTAACCACTTATTGGTGATTTTCCAGTAATGTCTGCTTTCTTTGTACCCAGAATATTTTTCTGTTTCTGATTTCAGACAAACATTACTTCCAGGGTATCATGGCTTAAGGCATAAAAATTTTATATGTAAACTCATGGAAATTTGTTAGAAATATAAATGTAGTCTACAATATTTTATTATTAACCTTATGCAGCACAGTATGGTTCAAATACTTTTAATACTTGGGTAATGTCTTCTTAAATTTAACTTTTAACTAATGCTTGCTAATAAGAATAATCCTAAAATACCTAAAGTTTTCATTACCTTCCTAACCAACAGTGCTGTCACCATGGTTTCACGCTTCAGACCGCCAAAGGCATAAACAAGAATACCAAGCAATTTTACTTGCATTGTGAAAAACCAATTTCATTTATATCCAAAGAAAGTATAGATGAAATAAGAACAGTTGAGTGGTTGGACTGAGGAGGTGTGACGCTGACTAATACATCAAGTTTTCTGCTAATAGTATTTCTAAATCTATTACATTGTTAATATAAAATATAATTGATAATTTCCCATGTTTGTTTTAACAATAAAAATCAGGTTGGAAGTTTGTTTCTTGCATAGGTCTTCTGCACTGTCACTGTTCAAAACAAGGTCTCTTTCAACAAAATGCCCACATCCGATGAGTGATGTTGAAATGCTAAGTGATTTGTAATTCCTAATAATAACTTTCATTTTGTTAATCACTTTCTGCCCTTTAGCATTCTTTAAAGCTTTAATGATCCATATAATTAGTTTATAACTCAGAATGAGAATTTTCTAAAGATATAATACTAGCAATATAGATTTTGTTTAAAATCAAAGCAATGTAATTTAAAGACAAAAGGCTAATGTGATTGAAATTGTAGGAGCCTGGGCCTGAAACAAGAAGTGCTTCTGATAAAGAATAAGTTAAAGATGTGTGAGAGTACAAGAAAACCACACCCCAGAGGCCAAGGTCAAGATTAATTCACTTTCTAACCAAGACAGATGAGAATCATTGCACAGGAGCCCACAGAGATGAGGACCATGCATCAAGCCTTAATGCCTGTGGATCTCAAATGCTACAAATGGCCTCTGAAAACTCATTAATTCCCTTTCAAAGGAAAGAGTCTTAATGAACAGAGAGCAGGGTTCATGCAGTCACATAGCTCAGACTTGGGGGACATTCTGTCCAAAGAGTAAATGGTGTTTGATTTCTGCTATGAGCAGAACTACAAGGGAGGGGGGAGATAAAACTGGGTTTCATCATCATAAAACGTGTTACTCTTTTGTCACCTGGAAAGAAATATCAGCATAACAGCACAGCTGACACATTTTGGATAAGGTCCCACTGTCCTCTGAGAAAAGGGAGTATGTAATTGAGAAGTGTGGCAAATTTCAATCTGGATTCACTGCTTTCATATTTTAGAAAAGGTGAAAAAGGCGAAGGTACAAAGTGTGAGCATGCCTGCATACACATGCTAAACATATCATGAGGATTCTTATTGGTAGACAAAGCAAATTATCCATGCTGTCCTGGGCAGTCAGAGGACAAAGGGAAGGGCTCATCCTCCCCCCATCCCGCCCCTCAACGCAGGCAGGGAGAAATGTCTTCTAGCTATTACAGTGCAGAAGGCACTTTAGAGGATGATTGGCCTGGTCAGGTCCATTCTAGCATGCCATTTTACTAGAGCACATCTTTTAGAATTTCTAGAATGATGCCTCAATGTCTGCTCCCCAGATACAGAATCTTTTAATATTATGTGTTGCCCACAGATCAAAATCTTTGGCCAAATAACAGCTCTAGCTCCATCTAGCAGTTTCCACAACAGCTCAGGTCTGACTCATTATCTACAATGCCAAAAACTCATATTATCTTGAAACTGTAAATAAATAGCAAAAATTCAGATTAAAGAGTTGCCCTTTAGTTTTCTCTTTCTATCCCTTAGAGACTTTTATTATATCTTTCTTACAGCCTTTTAATCACTTGTTTGAAAGTACAACAGTTAGCTGCTCTATGGCACTTTAGAAATATGAGGGAGGAGGTTTTCCTAGACACCTTTGCCAAATGTGGATAAGCCATACGGAGGGGTAAAAACAACTTACAAAGTAACAACTCCATTCTGTTTGGTTCATGCTCCCTTTGATATATTTAGGCACTGCGAGGTTATCTCTCTTAGACTTGAAGCCCAAGTTGAACTGTTCCATTTTGCTTTGATAATGCCAGTACTGCTTGCCCAGTCTCCCCAGGTAAGTTATATATTGGACTATCTAAAAATTAATGAAAGCCAAGACACTGAAATTGCAGTCCTGTCTGTTGCCCAGCCATTTGGCATCTCAACCTTGTTCAAGCCTTTTCCATACTTCCTAGATATTCTTCCCTCCCCTTGGTAGGGAGACAGTCAAACAGAAGTGCTGGGGAAAAAAAAAAAAAAAAACAGAAAGAGAGGTAGAGGGAAGCCCAACTTCATGTGCCTAAAGAAACTTAAAAAATAAGAAAAATCTTTCTGTGAAGCAAAATGCCAGTAAAGCATTTGCACTGTGTTTAGAATATCAACTGAATGGGGTCCTAGGAAGAAGGGTTTTTTAAAATAACATTTTTATATTTATGCATCCACTATGTGACACATAAAGTTAGCAGAGAAAAGTCAAGCGAAAGGCAAATATGCTATACATTCCACATACTCCAATTAAATATTCCCACTGTAAGTTGTTTGTTCTATATTTTATACACAGGAATTTAGGACAATGTAGCTCCTTCCTTCGAAAACAAGCAGTCTTCCCTTCTGGCCACTACACCATCACACAATTGTAACCCTGGCGTGTGGGATGGGCCCCATGGAGCCTGCAGCCTCCCTTTCCTCACAACTCTGGGCGCTTCCTCCGTGCATTCTGCACACTCTAAGAGTTTGCTTTGACTTGGCCTGTGTATAGCACTGGGAGAGGAAGAAACAAGGCAATTGTGAAGCTTGTTAGAGGCAGTTCGTATGATATTTGAGGTGACCTTGCCACTTCCAGTTCTATTTATTTTACTTCCTTCCAAAGAGGGGCAAATCCTTCCTTTCAGGACAAGAGCACCGCTCTGTGGATGCAGTCTGTGGGAACGGAGAAAAGTTCAAGCCTCAGAGGTTATTCATGACCCAAGTCTGGAAATGTAGTGTTTCCCATTTGCTCACATGATGGGTCTGTAAATCACTGCTGCTTGGCAGAGAGAAAGGACCTTTGTTTGGTAAAAGCAGTTGTTGTTGTTGTTGTTTACTGATGAAAATAATCCATTTCAGTGAGGCTTAATTTTGCCACACTAGGGTGCTGTAAAAGAAAAAAAGTAATGGTCCCTTCCCCCCCAATTATACATACATACATACATATATATACACATGGATTCATGTATACATTATATATACATACATATATAGTAGAATCAATAGTATGTGGATTCTCCATATATACATAAAAATTTCTTTTTTTTGAGATAAGAATTTCTTTTGTGAATTTGGCCACAGCGCAATCTAATCACAAATACTAATCACCCAAGTACCTAACCCTACCATAAAGGGAACCACAGTTCACATTTCAGTGTCAGCTGGCTGGGGTAGTGTCTTGTCTTGTAGTTCATTGCAGTCTTTAAGGAAGTAAAGACATTTCCTGAAAGCCCACAAAAGCCAGCAGGTGTATCGCTAAGTATACTAGGACATGTAAGTATGCGTGGTACCAGGCGGAAACAAAAAAATGCCTTAGCACGACTTAAGCTCGACCATTTCGAAAAGTGGTTCAGGTGCTCAGCTTGTCAACTTCCTTACTGAAAGCATCAAAGCATTTTCACCACTGACATGAGTGGCTTTTATGCTGCCTATTGAATCTAGGACTGTATAAATCAATGTGTATCATTACAACTCTTTATTTTTATTTTGCCCCTCAATTATCTGGATAATCCTCATCATTTTATTGACAAATGTGCTATATTTAAGATCTTCTGATTAAAACAGATGTTATTGGGATGGTAAAATAACTGATAACTTATGAGAAGTGCTTATTTTCCTTTGCAGAGGGCTTCATCAGTTCCCCCCACTTGGTTAAAATTCCAAACTACTCCTCTTGCACTAAATGGGGAATGGGGTAGTGTGTAAAGATGTTGGGGGGTAGCAATTGCAGTTTGGTTCATCATCCTGGTCTCCCCTCT